>BPLR01008983.1:0-45993 GCA_021605095.1 Caerostris extrusa | reverse complement strand
ATTATTTTAGAAAAATTTCTATCTAATTATAAGGTCAAATTTAAAACATTAAGTAGTAACAAAAGACAAAAAATTTGCTGAAAATATATCTATAAATAATATCATAACTAATAGCAGTTAAGTTGATTTAAATTTAAATTTTTTTCTTTAGAATTATGTAATTAAAAATAATTCCAAACAAGGAAAATTAATAAATAATTGAACAAAAATAATTTTTAGCTTACAATTTTATTTCTTTATTTTTATTGAGTAAATGTAATTTTCAGTGAATGTATGTTTTAAAATTTTAATTATTATGTATTTTTCAAGTTAGTGCATATAGCCTAACAGAAAAAAAGTATTTTCTTATAATATAAATTGAGAAAATTGTATAAATAAATATCACAGTGGATGAAGATTGCTATTTTTAGCTTTCTTTATTAAAATTTTTTTATATTATTTTTATTATTACTATTTTCCACGTCCACAGATTAGTTGAATTTCTGATTTTCTGTTCGTTATTGATAATTGTTTAAATTTCAGAGATCTTCTGAAAATGCAATCATTAAAAATGTTATGAACATGGTTGCCCATAATCGTTAGCTAAATTAACTCTCTATAAGCCAGATTTTGCAGCAAAATTTTTAAAAATTTGACAATAATAATTTTTCAAGTTCCACCATATACCATTATACGTTATTCCACCATTTTCTGTAAATATATATTCAGTTAAGAGAAGATAAATTATTAATTTTTATGAGGAAAACTTATTTTTACATATTTGAGGAAACAAAATTTATTTTAGAAAATTTTTTATATCTAATTACAGGCTTCAAATTAAAATATTAAGCAATAACAAAAGAGAAAAAATTGCTGAAAATATATCCATAAGTAAAAATCATAAAATCATAACATCTATAACCATATTTAATAGAAGTTATGATCCTCGATTTAAATTTTCCTTTTTTAAGAATTATGTAATTAAAATCATTCTAAACAAGGAAAATTAATAAATAATTAAACAAAAAATAATTTTTAGCTTACAATTTTATTTCTTTATTTTGAAATGAATGTAATTTTTTGAAATAAATGTTTTAAAATTTTTATTTAATATATATATTTTTCAAGTTAGTACACATATCCTAACGAAAAACAGCATTTTCTTATAATATAAATTGAGAAATATGTATAAATAAATGTAACAATAGATGAAGATTGCTATTTTAGCTTTCTTTATTAAAAATATTTAACTATTATTATTATTATTATTATTATTATTTTCCAAGTTCACAGATTAGTTGAATTTCTTTGAACTTTCTATTCGTTGTTGATAATTGTTCAAATTTGAGAGATCTCTTAAAAATGAAATCATTAAAGTTAGGAATATGGTTGCGTTAATCGTTAGATGAATTGACTCTCTCTGTAAACCAGATGTTGCAACTAAATTCTTCTAGTACTATTTTAACTAGTACTAATTTTTCTAGTCCCACAATATATTCTGCCAAGAGAAATCAAATTATTAATTGAAGAAATGATTCATTTTTAAAATATTCAAATGAAGACCATTAAAAAACTAGGATTTTCTTGCAAAATGCTCGACAAATTCAACCACCCTTCACTCTAGTAGTTAGTACAACAAAGTAAACCAAACTTCCCTCCTAATCTTGGGCCAGGGCCTGTTGTAATCGAAATGGGACTGCAGTGGTATTGAGTTTTTGCAGCTAATCTTCGGATGACCTATTCCTGACCGGCTGAACCTTATGAAGCGGCACCCCCACAATCGATCGGCGCATGCGCACGGGAGCGTGACCTCAACCGATAAGGAAGGGGGTCCACGGGAGGGTGGCTTAGCAACATTGTAATCGATGGGCCAGCGGAGGAGATACAATATTTTGGATCTGTACAAGTGGGACAGAGTACGGGAGAAACATTATTGACTGTGCTCTGGACGTCACTTTTATCATCGAGTGGCGGTTATTGCAGCACATGTAGCCATTTATTAGGGCTCGGATCATCTCGGCCTTGGCTTTTTATCTTTTTATGTAGGGCCTACAACATCTATATAGCTAGAACAGAAGAGCTTATATGCTTATGATTTCTATTTAAAAAAAACTGAAGCATCTAGTAAAATAAGGGTCGAATAAAAATACTTTATTGCATTATTTTTTTATTGAAGTTTAATTAAATTTTTATTCAATCCATTAGAAGATAGTCTGAAGTCATCTCAGCTTTGGCTTTTATCTTTTTTGTAGGGCCTACAACATCTATATAACTAGACAGAAGAGCTTATATGCATTTCTATTTAAAAAAAAAACTGAAGCATCTAATAAAATAAGGGTCGAATAAAAATACTTTATTGCATTATTTTTTTTATTGAAGTTTAATTAAATTTTTATTCAATCCATTAGAAGATAGTCTGAAGTCATCTCAGCTTTGGCTTTTATCTTTTTTATGTAGGGCCTACAACATCTATATAACAAGACAGAAGAGCTTATATGCTTATAATTTCTATTTAAAAAAAAAACTGAAGCATCTAAGAAAATAAGGATCGAATAAAAAAATACTTTATTGCATTATTTTTTTTTATTGAAGTTTAATTAAATTTTTATTCAATCAATTAGAAGATAGTCTAAAGTCATCTCAGCTTTGGCTTTTATCTTTTATGTAGTGCCTACAACATCTATATAGCTAGAACAGAAGAGCTTATATGCTTATGATTTCTATTTAAAAAAAACTGAAGCATCTAATTTAATCTTTATTGCATTATTTTTTTTTTATTGAAGTTTAATTAAATTTTTATTCAATCCATTAGAAGATAGTCTGAAAGTCATCTCAGCTTTGGCTTTTATCTTTTTTATGTAGGGCCTACAACATCTATATAACAGAAGAGCTTATATGCTTGTGATTTCTATTTAAAAAAAAAAAAAACCTGAAGCATCTAGTAAAAGTAAAGCTAGAATAAAAATACTTTAGTGCATTATTTTTTCTATTGAAGTTTAATTAAATTTTTATTCAATCAATTAGAAGATAGTCTGGAGAAATTGGGTGGGTAACCCTTTAGTTTTGCAATGTCAGAAAGTTAGGCTTCAGAAATCTAAAAAGCGATGGTTTTTTTTTTTTACTGGGGTTGGCAGTGATAAATCCATGTGCTGGAAAATCTTCCGTGAGTTTTGATTAGATGGAAGGCAGATATTAATTTAAATGCCTCCTCGAGAAGTATTAGCAGACTAGTGGGTACTATGTAGCACCCAACTTCTCCTCATTATGAGATTCAGGATTTATAATTGAAATCAACACTTAAATATAAACATTCATGAATATAATGTTGATATATATCATATCATATATATATAAAGAGAGAGACTAAACAAATTCATTCACATTTTAGCCGTGGTTACGTCCACAACTTAAATATCCCTTGAATAAAAGTTTTCCTAAATTTTTTCTTTAAATTTTAATATTATTTTCTACAATATTAGTAATAATTTGCTCATTTATTTAACACAGTAAAGCAATATAAGATGAGATTTTATTAAGTTTTATACCAATTATATTTGATGTTTGATAATTTTTTTATGAAACCAAAGAATATATATATAATACCTATAACTGATATATAAAACTTAATAAGATCTCATCTTATCTTTCATATATATATTTTTTCTACAATATTAATAATAATTTTTTCATTTATTTAACACAGTAAAAATATAAAATGAGATCTTATTAAGTTTAATACCAATTATATTGCTATATGGTTTTTTATTTTCATAAAAAATAGTATCGAATATCAAATATAATTGGTAAAAAACTTAATAAGAAATCATTTTATATTGCTTTGCAATGTTAAATAAATGAACAAATTAATATTAATATGGTAGAAAATAATATTAAAATTTAGAGAAAAAAATTAGGAAAACTTGATTCAAGAGATATTTAAGTTGTGGATGTAACAATGGTTGAAAGTTAGATTGATTTAGATTGATGTCATGAAAGTTTTGAAAGTGCAATTGTTTCTTGCGCGACATTTTTCAGAAATAGTGCAGGATGAAATTAAATTTTGAGAGCAATATAAAATTAGCCCTTCCTCAGCAAAAATGGCGTCTCCCAACGGTAATGCACCAAATAATTTCGAATCTTCCTTGATGGTTACAGTATATTACTTCAGTTGTATACCAAGAGAATAAGATAATTTATAAAGAAAAGTTACAATTTTAACCTTCACAAAACGAATAACAAAGAATTTTATTTTTTTTTTACGTACATTTTTTATCTCGGTTTTTTAAAAAATCAGTAGCTTTCTGAATAATAAGTTTTAAAAAAATTCTTTATTTATTAAATTTCAAGATAACACAATTTCGAACATAAATTTAATAATCCAGGTAAGCAAGCATTCGCACAGGATTCATCCAGTAAAATAGTTCCACGAAAATTGTTCCAGTCTCATATAGACTTATTTGTTTATTTACCAGCCGGATTTTTAATTGCATACATTTTTCTTACAAAATTGCATTTTGTTTCAATTATTAGTATAATATGTTTTTCTTGTATAATTTAAAAGGAGTATAAAAAAAAATGTTATAAAATTAAGCAAACAAATTTTCAAACTTCTTTTAATAAATTTTAGTTTAATATAAAGGTGAAAATAATAACACATAAGTAAAACTGAAATCCTTTCACGAATTTCAATTTATCATGTGTGAACATACTTTGCTGGACGAATACATATGAGAATATACCATTGTTCATTAATCCAAGAAATTTAAGAAGCAATTGGCAAGAATATTAGAAGAACGGGAGTGTTTATTTAGCGATTTATTTTCCCTTGCAGTTTTTGCCAACAAATAGCAGCTGCGGCTACAAAATAGTGTGATTTTGATTATTCCATTTGGTGTGGAAAAGAATTTAGCGAAATCAGCACCCTAAAGTGCAGAATCCCCACAAGAACTAAAATTCAATAGCCAGGAATATACAAAATTTAATAACTTTAGAACTTTATGAAGAAGTAATAGTTCAAATACCGCAAGAAGCACGACCAGATTCAGACAGAGAAGTCTGTTAAGTGATGGTTAAATTAACTTTTATAAACATAAAATAATCCTTAAACACTATTTTGAGGATATTGAAACAATAATTTCTTTATACTTTGAAAGCCAGGCAATTCAAAATGAACTACAGAGCACGCGACTAAATATTGGTCAATCATTATGTTTAGAAATACATATTTCATGGCAATTTTAACGCAAACACAAATAAAATCACGTGAAACTCAGCATTTATTTTAAATAAAATTTTTTTGAAATGAATGTTTCTAATGTTGCGTGAGAAACTTTTTTTTTTTTTTTTTAAATAGTAACTTATACTCTTACTTATTTTTTTTATTTTATAGATTCACTTTTTAGGAGACGCCATGGCCCTATAGCCGGACAATATCATGTTCACATATAATAATAACAGAATTTTTTCAGATAATAACAGAATAATTCAGAATTTTTTTTTTTTTTTAAATTCCCTATATTAATATTGAACTATGATATCATCGTCAAAGATGATTAAAAATAGCATTAAACTGAAACTCAAAAATTGAGAACAAAAATTGCGAACATACAAACCACATTTTCAAAGAAAATAAAATAAATAAATAAATACATATAAATTTTCAAATATAAATATAAACCTAATAATCCCCCAAATATTGGACAAATAAAGATTGTATTTTTGCACCAATTATATTTGAATTATTCCTAAAAACCAAACAAAAATAATTTCACCCATTTATATACATATAAATGTTCCATATATATATACACGAGGTAAAAAATTATTAGAAATATATATATATAGGTATCAAGGTAGAAATAATATATTTGAAATTTAGTTTCTTGTAAAATCCTTATTCTATGTATAAAACAACACTGGAAAAGAAAAGTTTTCTAAAATATTCTGAATGAATGTAATAAAATTCTTTCCAAAATATTATCAGAGAGACGATATTTCGGCTTTTCCTCATTTTCTTTATTTAAGGAAGCCACTTTCGAACATCAAAAGGATTTTATCTTCAAAAATTCAAGATAAGCAAGCATTCACACACAGAGTTCATACAGAACAACACAATAAAAAACAAGTTCCACGAAAATCGCTTTTATTCTCTCTTGTAGACATATTTATTTATTTTCTCTTTGTACTCTTTTCACAACACACACAGGCATCTCACATCGCTTATATCGAGAGAGTACTTTAATGGAAAAATGAGTAAAAGAAAAAAAGGGCCTCTTCGAAGTAGCAGAAGGGAAAAGAAAGAAGGAAAAATAAAAAAAGAACGCCGAATTTGATCGCGGCATAAACGTGTCCTTTTTGCAAAAAAAAAAATCTCCCGTCTTCCAAAGAGGGTTTATTCCAAAGTTTGCATTGTTGTGGACCGAAATGTATGAAAAGATTTATCGAAACGCAAAGACCTTTCCTTGTACACTGTGAAGCGTAGCAGGGGTAGGTTTTAGTGTGAGGGGGAACAAGGAAAAAATAAGGAAAAAGGGAGTGGAGGGGTGAGAAGAGAAAAAAAAAAAAATGCAAGGACATTTTTCACAATCGTTTTCAAAAACTGGCAGAAGTTTTTTTTTTCCCTCTCCCATGGTAGGAAAGTTTTTTGACAGGAATTGTTGAAGTTGACGATGAGTAGAAGAAAGTTTGTCAAATCAGAGTATCTAGGTAACACGGATTGACAAGTAGTAGTGATTTGGAGATGCAGAAGTTGCCAATGGCTAAAGAATACCGGATTTAAGTTTTATAATCAATGAAATTGCCGTGGTATTTTTTACCAAGTTATGAGTTAATCTGACTGAGTTAATTGGCTCATTACTGTCTTATTTAGTGATTTATTTTTCTGTATAAAAATTATATATTGCCAATCTAAATGTAGAACCCCTAAAGTTAGAAATTTATCAAATGTAGGATTTTAGTTTTATAATCACTGAAATTGCTTCATCTTTTCCCATGTTATGAATTAATATAACTGAGTTAATTGACTCATTGCTGTCTTATTTAGTGATTTATTTTTCCGCATAAATATTATGTGTTGCCAATCGAAATATAGAACACCTAAATTTAGAAATTTATCGAAATGTAGATTTTAGTTTTATAATCACTGAAATTGCCGTGATATCTCTTTCCATGTTATGAGTTAATTTAACTGAGTTAATTGACTCATTATTGGCTTATTAAGTGATTTATTTTTCGTTTCAAAAATTATATGTTGTCAATCGAAATGTAGAACACCTAAATTATCGAAATGCAGATTTTAGTTTTATAATCACTGAAATTGTCTCATCTTTTTCCATGTTATGAGTTAATTAATTAATTGACTCACTGTTGTCATTCAGTGATTCATTTTTCCGTATAAAAATTATATGTTGCCAATCGAACTGTAGAATACCTAAATTTAGAAATTTATCGAAAGTTTATTAAAATGTAGATTTTAGTTTTATAATCATTGAAATTGCCTTAATATCTTTTTTTTCCGTGTTATGAGTTAATCTAACTGATTTCATTGACTCACTGTTATCTTATTCAGTGATTTATTTTTCCGTATAAAAATTATGTGTTTGCCAATCGAAATGTAGAACATCTAAATTTAGAAATTCATCGAAATGTTGATTTTAATTTTATAATCGCTGAAATTGCCTTATTTTTTTCCGTGTTGTGAGTTAATATAAATGAGTTAATTAAATAACTGATTCATTGCTGACTTATTCAGTGATATATTTTTCCGTATAAAAATTATATGTTGCCAATCAAAATGTAGAACACCTAAATTTAACGATGTAGAGATAGAATAAATAAAACAATAAAACAAAAAAAGTCTCACCGCCCCCCCCACCCCCCTACTTCAATATTAGCATGAGAAAGCATTACAATTATATTTACTAACATAAATAGTAAAATACAAATAAATCTACATTTTTTTCCATTCTAAACTTTAAAACCGGTAAAAAAATTTCCACTTTTTCACAATAAATGTAGTTTCAACAACTTGAAAATGTAAGAAGAAGTACAATAATCCATGGTATAAGGTATTTGGGTGTCCATTGTGTTAAAAAAAAAGCTGAAAGATATAATAAACTCTAATTTTCAAATGAAATAAATAATTCCTTTTAGCTTAAAAATATGCATGTTACTTAAACCTCAGCATAGAATTAGCAATTACAGGATCTGCAGACATCGGATTACATAAAAGAAAAAAATATTCATATAAATTCGTTAATATTTCACTTGCCAAAAATGATATGAATTTTTAAAAATAATGAAACATATTAAAGATGCTGCAATTAGGTCTTCATTGAGTATCTATTTATTATTTACTATAGAATACCCTGAGAGATTTATGCTATTGAATATTAGCAGGAAAAACAAATTTACTTGGTAACAGCAATCATTCCTCCATGCTTAATTAAATCAAAATATTATATTTATAATTAAATAATATTAAGAAAAACAAGCAGTTATTTTTTTATACATCCCTGAATTTCTTTTCTCCAAGAGAATTAAAAAATACAAGATTATTAGAATGCATTATATATCATAAAAGTCATAAGTGATAAGTGAAATTATATTTATTTAAGTAGATCTTATCATGTGTCTCCTATGTCTATTTGCTCCTATGCTTATTGATTTTTTTTTCCTTTATCATCGATATTTCATCTACTTTGTAATTCTAGAGAACTTTAATTATTGTTTTATGTCTTTAAACACAACGTTTAGAACTTCCAGTTAAGAATGTACAAAACATTTAGAGCTCTCAGTTAAAAATGTACAAAACATTTAGAACTCCCAGTTATTGGCAAATTTAGAACCCCCAGTTAAGAATATGTAAAACATTTATATTCTTAGTTGGACATATTGCATATTTCTGTCAAAACACATTTCATTTTTCTTTTTATTCACTTATTTTTCAATAAAAGGGAAAATTGTTTATGAATAATTAATAATTAATCATTTAAATTAAATTTAACAACAGTTTTTTGAAAATTAATACAACTGTACTGATACTGAAAATGTATACAACTGTATTGATATTGTAAAAACAAATTTGAACTTTAATTGTTGAAATTTTAAATAAAAATTCTGAAAATTTTATAATACAAAACAAACTTTTTAAAAAAATAGAGCTTCGAACAAAGAAAATAATTTTGAAATAAATTTCGAAAATTGTGGTTTAACTCAGTTTTTTTTTTTTTTTTTTTATTATTATTATTATTTCTATATGTTTTCTCATATTGCATTACATGAAAAAGTGTTCCATGATAAATTAATTGCCTTATTTTAACAAAACTAGCATTCAAAATAGCATTTTTATACTACTTTTTCAGCAGTTTATTAAATGCTTGTAACTTTTTTTTATTTTAATAACACAAAGAAAAACATTTTGTACCAAATCATAATCTCTTGCAGGATTTAAAAATCAAACAAGACCATTCCATTCCATCAAAAGATTCGACGAAAGAAAAAATATATTTTTTTTACTTCAGAAATTCTGAAGAGTGTAATGCTGATAGTGAATTTATTTTACTGACGTAGCATTAAAAGACGATAAAAATTGTTTACGCTGTCGTAATCTGTTAAAAGCTTTTAATCCGACGTGGGCCAGAAAAAGTGCAGGCGCATCGCTTGTAGTACTCGACAAACAAGATTTAACGTCCAGAATTGCTATCTTCGGTTTAAACAGGAAAATACTCATAATCTTTATCTAAATCCTTGAAATTGCAACGAAAAAAATAAGCAACGACAGCTACTTATATCAAAACATTTTGAGCGAATGAATTATTTAGCAAAGTTTGAACGAAAACTAATAAAATTGAATTAATTTGTTTCAAATATATAAAAAGAGTGTCAATTTTAATAATAGCTCGTATTTTTGTTGTACAAAATGAAGAGATTTTCACTTCGTATTGTCTTCATATTCGCCTACTTGAATATTTTATTTTTTAAATCAGATTTCACTGAGAAAAATACTCGTAATTTTAATGTGAAAAATGAAGAGATTTTCACCTTGCATTGACTTCATATTCATTTACTTGTATTTCTGTGTGAATAAGAATTATATGCAGAATAATACAGTAATCAGATTTATTTACACTAGTATTTTTAGTAATAAGATTAGTTGATAAACTACAGTACAAAAAATATTATTCATTTACACAGCAGTAAAGTGTTTTTTACACTCAGTAATTTTGATGTGGAAAATGAAGAGATTTTCATCTTGTATTGTCTTCATATTCGCCTACTTGAATATTTTATTTTTTTAAATGGAATTTCACTGATAAAATAATCTGTGTGAATAAGAATTATGTACAGAATAATACAGTAAACAGAATTATTTTCATTAGTATTTTTAATAATAAAACTAGCTGGTAAACTACAGTACAAAAAATATTATTTATTTACTTACCAGTAAAATGTTTTTTACACTCGTAATTTTGATGTGGAAAATGAAGAGATTTTCACTTTGTATTGTCTTCATATTCACCTACTTGAATATTTTATTTTTAAATCAAATTTCATTGACAAAATAATCTGTGTGAATAAGAATTATATTCAAAATGATACAGTAAGCAGATTTATTTTCGTTAATATTTTTAACAATAAAAACTAACTGGTAAAAGAATACAGTACAAAAAATATTACTTATTTTTACGCAGCAGTAAAATGTTTATGATAAGAAATTTGAAAATGAAACATTGATGTAAATAAATTTTGAAATGTACATATTTTTAAAAAAGTATATATTGTATTATTAGAAGAAAAAAATACACAACGATAGACATATATACTTTTGTAGGCCCATTTTTTTAAACTTAAAATTTCAATTCAATCCAAATAAACTATAACAAATATATAGTAACTTTCATTTTTCGCTTACGTTAACTTTAATTTGGTTTGGTTTGTCTCTCTAATCTGTGCGAATAAGAATTATATTCAAAATGACATAAGCAGATTTATTTTCGGTCATTTTGTGCACACTTTGGGCAAATTAGATCGGGACCTACAGTTTAACGTGGATTCCGAACCACTAACAAACATGCATGCCACCGCCAGGATTCGAATCTGAAGCCTGTGGTACCAAAGGCCAGAGCGAATTCGTCACTTGGCCATCAGGCCAACTTTAAGAAAGAGCAACAAACAACAGCAGTTAACACCTCCAATTTCCATTTTCGTTATAAAAATCGTGTGCTTGTGCTTATTTTATTTTAATCATAAAAAAAAATACAACTAGTAACATTAATACACAAACGCCATTAAAAAATAGACTAAATTAAGATGAGACTTTTGTAGTGTAATTGCACAGATACTCCAGATCTGCTGCCCTTTGGCAACTGGCGTACCGATTACGGAGCACCAATGAAGATAGACCTCTTAACCACCTCGTCTTAATTCATAAATATATTTATGATTTTAATTGTCTGCTTAAGGTGAGTAAAAAGACGCAAGATAAAGTTTCAAAAAATAAATATATGGCACTCAAAAATTAAAAATACTAAAAATGAATGAAAGGTAGATAAAAATTAAAATTCCATTTAGGGACCAGTTGTCGATGCCAAGTTTGTTCCTATCCACTGTAATCTTTAATAAAAGGCGAAAGATTAGTATGAATTTGAAGAGAATCCAGAGCAGACCGCTGCATTGCAGAGAAAAACTACTTTAGCGTCCCATAGACCTTGCGACGCAAGGTCACTTTTAGGAACGACCTTGCCCATAGTAACACGATCAGGGGTGCTTAGACTTTAATCACCAGAGGATTCTGTCCTCTTCCTTGTGAAAACCCGCAATCGATATAGCCGATTCTAAATCACTAACAAACATCCATGACAACATCCTACAAATCTGGAGTCTGTGGTACTTACGGCCAAAGTGCTAGCCAATTGGCCATCAGATCAACTTTAAGAAAGTATGCCAAGCAATAAATAATAGCAATTAATACCTCCAATTTCGATTTTCCTTACAAAAATTATTATTTATTTTAATTATAAAAAAATATGCAACTAGTAACATTAAAACACGAGCGCTATTAAAAAAATAGACTAAAAGCATTAATTAAGATTAGACGACTTTTGTAGTTTAATAGCTACACAGATACTCCAAGTTTGCTGCCACTGTATTGCAGAGAAAAACTACTTTAGAGGCCCATAGACCTTGCGACTAAAGGTCACTGCTAGTCACGTGGATTCCGAACCACTAACAAGCATCCATGCCACCGCCAGAATTCGAATCTGGAGCCTGTGGTATTAAAGGCCAGAGCGCTAGCTAATTGGCCATCAGACCAACTTTAAGGCGGTATACCAAGCAATAAACAACAGCAATTGCAGCTCCAATTTCCAAAATATTTTTTTACCTTCAAAAATTGCGTGCTTGTGCTTAATTTATTTTAATTACAAAAAAATCTGTAATTAGTAACATTAATACACAACCGCCACTAAAAAAGATTAAAGATATTAATTAAAATCAGGGAGACTTTTGTAGTTTAATAAACCAGACATATACTCCAAGTCTGCTGTAGATGTATTGCAGAGAAAACTACTTTAGAGGCCCACAGACCTTGCTAGTAAAGGTCACTGTTAGGAACGACCTTGCCCACGGTAACACGATCAGGGGTGCTTAGACCTTAATCACCAGAGAATTCTGTCCCCTTCCTTGTGAAAAGCCGCTATCGATATAAACCGCTTCAGAAATTAAAATAAATCGCAAAAGAGGAACACCCCTGCAACTCACCACAATAATAACTGCTTCCTAGACTTCCCATAGAGCATCTGGTGCATCAAAGATCCCGGTGGTGCCATGCATCAAAGCCGGAGGGGGAAACCAGTAATTGACATTGTTAACAGAGCATTGTTGTGAGAAGGGGGAAACCGGTCCCTGAAGGGACATCTGGAAATAGGGTATGAGAAAAGGAATGATGCATCGGGAAACTATCCCAGCTACATCCCGAGTAGTAATGTATGTACATATATTCAAACAACGCTTTGGGTTCTGTACGGTAGGGGTGCATTAAAGGAAGGTATGTACGGCATTTGCGTGAGAAATGGAGTTGGACGTGAAATTTTGTATTCTAGATGAAATCGCGTGTGCTTTTAAAATTCGCTTTAGAAAATGTATGGTTTCTACCGATGAAATATGCAAATAATAGTTCCGAAATATTTTATTGATTTATGCATGTTTAGATTTAATATTTCGTTGCTTGCATTCATATTGTGTATGAATGCATAATATGAAATGCAAGCGATGCATTTGAATTTCAAGTTGCCAATTTGTATATTGTATATTTTTAATGGTCCGGAACCAAGGAGGCTTGTTTTAAATGCAAAGACCTGTTTTGATAAAGGTTATCGTCAAAAGAGGATGTGATTATTTTCAATGAGAATTTATCTTTCCTCGTATTCCTTATGGGGCCAAATATTCCTTATGGGTCCTTATATTTCTTTTTGAAATGATTCCTTACTGTTTTGAAATTATAATTGAATTCTCGTTGCAAAAATCGCTTTCCTAAATGCTTACCGTCTACAGAAAAAATTTGTAAATAATAGTTCAAATTATTCTAGTGATTTAATGCAAGTTTTGATTTAATGATCTTATTGTCTACATGCATTCTTAGCATATCAATGCGGAAATATATTTTGTATCAGGATATATTCATGGCTCTGTGCCACAAGTTTCGATTCGAGTACCGGCGGTGCCGTGGATGTTTGTAGTGGTTTGGAATCCATTTTAAACCATAGGTCCCGGTCTAATATGACTGTAGAGAGTTGATCATAGGGCTGACATTCCTACCTGTAAAAAAAAAAAACATCCCCTGTGTTAAAATCAACCTAGGCAGACGGACTTGGCTCACCATGGGTTGCAGTGCCAGGAGTTAACTAATTAGGATATATTCATGATCGACAAAAAAATTTTTGCAATTGTGTTTCAAAGTTGAAAAACTATTGACATAAAGTAATATGAGTTATTCATAAAATTACTTTAAAAACTTTTTTTCTATTATACTACTTTTAGTGTAAAAAGAATTATTACCGAGAAGATTTTTAACTGGTCAATTTAAATAAATAAACAAATCTCTTTTGTAATTGAAGTCTTTCTTTATAAAATGTTTAAATCGATTGGAATACAAAATTTTTTTCTTAGAATTGAATAAAAACATCAATATATTATTAATAACTAACAAGTCATAGAAATAGTTTAATCTTTTTTTTTTTTTCTTCTCGAATTGAAATATAAAATAAGATTTCACTATAATTAAAAACAAAGAATTCTAATATATTTATTTCAGCATTTTAATGCTTTCACTTTTATCAAACAAGACGTCATAAATCCACATTTATTGTTTTCGTCTAAAACAATCATTTAAATGACTTATTTTGTTAAATTGCACCATTTACTTTTTCCAACAAATTTTTTTCTTTTAACATTTCTACTGAAATATAAGCAATAAAATTTTATGATTTAAGGGTACACGGAAGTTATAGGACGAAATAAGGAAATCACCAAAATCTTCGTTCAAGGTCTTTTTACAGAAATAAGTTTTATGCTTAAGTGGTCATATTTGAATGAAAAGGATGTAATTGTATAAAAATTGATAAATAGAATAAGGATATACTTGATAGTGTCCAATATTTAGTACATTGTTAAAAGATTAGAACACGGTTATTAAGATTAGATTTTAATCCAACTTCTGCAATTTTATTTATAAAATTAATAAATAGTTGATATCAGCAAGTTTTCAATATTTACCACATTACTCAAGATTAGGAAGAAAAATAAATAAATAAATAAAAATATTAGAAAAACTACATTAAAAAAAGTGTTAAAGATTAAATACACTTAATGAAATTATTCATAAAATTCATTTTAATCAATAATTCATTGTTTAGTTAAAACATATAAATTCAGTAGGAATTTATGCGATAAAAAATAATTCCTAAAATAGCAGAATAGGGGCCCTTCAGTTTGGCGTCAAAAACTCTTTTCACCAAAGTGTGCCAAGTTACGTGTTGCGAAGTATACTGAATTGTAAACGGTACACATTTGGCGACTTATAGCCGAGTTGGTGCTACAAAAGTCGCCAAATCTCAACGGCCCCTGTTTTGCGATTTGACCAAAAAAAAATTTTCCCTGATATTACATAATTACGTTGTTGTTTTTCCCTTCCCCCTTCCCTAGTGACGTTCACTTTGATCCAAATCATTCGGCAATAGAACGTCAGCTAGGTAGCAGATGTAGCGTTATTAAGGGCGGACCTTTTGAGTTCTGCTACAATGTATCTATATACAGTTAAAGCAAGCAGTTTTGAACTAACATTCTCAGAGCTGGCACCGAATGGGAGATGGAATTGGCACTGTTCTTCCTCGAAAAAAAAGGAAGGATTTCTGTCCTATCCATTTATCGGTCAAATCTGCAGCATAGCCTTAAGGATTTCCGGTTCGACTTCGCCTTCGGATTTCGAACCTAACTAACTTCCTGGCACTACAGTCCATGTTGGACCGTGGCCGTCTGCCTACTGGCAGATTCTCAAACAGATGCTTTCGTTTTACTGGATAGGGTTAGTCAGCTCAAACATCTACAGTCATATTAGATCGGAACCAGGGGTTTTAAGTGGATTCCGAACCACTACAAATATCCATGGCATCGCACTTCGAACCCGAAACGTGTGGTACCGAGGGCCAGATTTAGTCACTCTACCATCAGGACCCCAGGTTTCGAACAAGGCTCCCCTATTTCGCAAACCTAATAAGCTATCCACAAAGACACTTTGTAAAGAGTAAATATATGCATTTGTAATATTGAAATATTTAGTGAAAATAGTTATATCAATAATTGATTTTTAATCAATGCATCAAGGAAAAAAGTATATAGTGTCAATTTTTAGATATTTATAAATAGTAATGCATCGGATGTCTTCTAGTTAAAAGAGTTCGTGAAATCCTGGCTGACTCATAGTAGATAATTTATTTATTATATCTTATATCTCAAAAACAAGTTTCTATCAAACCTTTCTCTTTTTTTTTTTTTTTTTTTTTTATCCTCCAGGCGTGCGATTGTGACAGAGCACTTATCATCCATCAAAAGTACTTTAAGCATCACATGCCCTCTTCTCACTGGTTTGGCAAGTTATAACAAAGACATTTGTAATGAAAGTAAATTCCGCTGCAATTTATCTTTCACGTTTATCAGAGAGTCCATTTCACTTTTCTTTTTGCTGATAGCTATAAAAAGAAAAAAACTGACGGTGGATTTACAATTTGAAAAGAAAAAAAGAGATAATATTTTTAATTTTTATTGAGCATGAATACTTTTAGCTTTTAAGCAATGCGAAAATTATAAATTTTAATTACTGAGTATTGCAAAACATTTCAGTTTTGATGTAAATAAGTTATATAAAATTTAAATTTTCCGCAAATATTTGTCTAATTCACTATAATATTTGCCGATGAATACAAATATTTATAAATAATATTATAAAAAAATGTATAATAATTTTAGCATATTATCTTTCTTTTTTTTTTTTTTTTTTCTAATTTATTTTATACCAACAATTAATTGTTGCAGAAATTGCATGTATAATTCAAGTGTAATGTCATTGCTTACATAAAATGTCTGCATTAACTTTATTCAGAAATTTTTCATTAGTTTTCAATGTTATGTATTCAAAACTTTTGTCAAAAATTACGTAAAACATAGTGACGTAAAACTTTTTTTGTTTTGGACAAAGCATTTTTTTTTAAACACGCCTGATAGCATAATAAGTTTTAATTTTTTTTAAATTTTTAGTTATATTTCATTTCAATGAATTAGGCAAGTGCAAAGATAAACCACAAAGCGACGACTTTCTGTATGTTTAAAGCAGCAACTGTGACTCGGAATGTTGAAATAGTTTGATCTCCAAAGATTCCTGTCGTTTCTACTCAGCTGACCATGAATGGCTATTCAAATAGTCTTGTTACAACAATTTGCTTAATCAACTCCGATCACTGTTAGACTTCAATGTGAATAGAAATTTCAATTGACAGGAGAGAAAACAAAAACGACGGAAAGTATCACATTTGGCATTGGAAGTCAACAGAATTAAGAGTACAGAAACTGATTTATATGTTTCCACAGACTTGCATTAAGTTTAACTAAAATAATAATAATAATAAAAATAGACGACTTTTTTTTTTAATCGCTGTAATACTTCCATTTTTATTCTTTAATGTATAAAATGTATATATATTTTTTTTGTTGTTGCAAATACTAAGTATTATTTCAAACAGTGGGCATTAGTTACAGTTTCTTCTTCATTGGCTTCATACAGTTTCTTCTTCCAAGGCCGTCTGCCTGCTGACAGATTTCGAGATTTTTTTTTTTTTTTTTCTTTTTAAAGGGTAGGGTTGTCAGCCCTACGCCTAACGTATTATTAGACTGGGTCTTACTATTAAAGTGGATTTCCAACCACTACATCCATGACACCGCCGGGACTGGAGCATCTAGAGCCAGAGCAATAGTCACTCGGCCATCAGACTCCAATTACAGTTTCACATAAAATTAATTACAATTCATGAAGTATTAAGTATTTCTTGAGATACTCTAATTTTTATGATCATTTTTAAGCTTTAAAATTATACGTAAAATAGAAAGTAGATGTCATTTCCACTTTCAAGGAGATGTTTTATAAGCAAATTATTTCACTCTTTTTGTTCTGTTACTTAAAATTACTTCTAAAATAATACTTAACAATATTTTATTTATCTCTGTCGATGGAAAACGACCTGATGGTCCATTGGCTAGCGCTCTGGCCTTAAGTACCACTGAGTCCACGTTCAAATCCTGGCGTTGGCATGGATGTTTGTGGGTGGTTCGCAATCCACTTTAAGCTGTAGGCCCCCGGTCTGTTTAGCCCTCGTGTGCTGATGACGATAGAGCGACAAACCAAACCAAACCAAACCAAAACTGTACATGGAAAAAATTATCTTTTCTCTGTATAACCAGTATTAGTTTGGTTTTGTGTCCCTTTACGGTCATTTTTTACATACTTTGGGCTAATTAGACTGGAGCCTACAGTTTACTACCACTGGATTCGAACCTGTGGTATATCAAAACCAGAGAGCTAGTCGATTGTCAATCAGGCCGCAACTTGTAATAGAGAGAAATCCCTTATTTTATATCTTTATTCACGTTCAAACTTTCCAACAACAACAAAAAAATTGTTCGTTATAATTTATATATATATATATATATAGTGTGAGGGGCCTGAATGGCCGAGTGGCTAGCGCTCGGTTCCACAGGTTTCGGGTTGTTCGAGTCCCGGCGGGTGTTATGGATGTTTGTAGTGGTTCGGAATCCACTTTAAACCGTAGGTCTCGGCCTAATAGGATCGTAGAGCGTTGCGGGGGCATTGTTACTACTCCGCGTCTGTGGCTTATCTTCAAGTTACACGCGCTTCCTGGGTAATGCAAGGTTAGTAACGTCTGTGCAGCGCTTGCCTTAAGACACCCAAGACCAAGCTGTCTAAGTGTTTGCCAGCTGCATTAGAAAGAAAAAAAATGTATATATTTATTCTCAAAGTTCTGTGAGTACACCTTTATACAACTCTTCACATCTTTTTTGTTCTAAGTGGTATTTTTCACCCGAAGGAAATAATAATAATAATAAAAGGCAAAGGGGCAGAGATGCAATAGTGCAAAACAGAGTGCAAACATTCTCGGTTTGGTAAAAAAAGCAACTCGAATCGCATATACCATCCCCTTTTTTCACTTCCCCCTCCCATACACGATACGCACGTCAATTCTGGGAAGTTTGTAGGGGGAGGGGAGGCACTCAAACGAGGGGGGAGGATGGATGGAAGCCGTTAAAAGCGTTACCATGGCGACACTGGAAGGGGAGGAAGGCGAGACGGGGCGGGAAAGCAAACCGAATGTGAAAAAGCGATGCCTCAGCCTAAAAGATATTGTGTGTGTGTGTTTGGCACAGATGACCGCACTTTAGTCACACCTGACCAAGCAAGACATTCAGTTGAGTGATCTCATCTGTGACCGCACATCCCTGCACAGAAAATAGTCCGCAAAACGATTATTCGATGCTCAGCAAAGATTATAATTTTGCAAAGAAGAATTCTTTTTTCTCTTCTTCCAAACAGCAATGGCGGTTTCCAAGCAGAAGCGGGTCGAACTACCAGCAGCAGCAGTTTTGCAGCTTTTCTTCCCCCTCTCTCTCTTCTTTGCCCTGTCTGCAGTAATCGATGGTAGTTTTCGTGGAAAAAAAAAGAGGGATTATTTATTTTGACTCGTTCGTTTTATTTATTTCAGTAAAGTTTCGAGATCGATTGGTTTTGGAAGATTGTTAAGAGATACTATAAACTAGCTGAATTTGATAAAAACAATGGTTTTGGAAGATTGTTAAGAGATACTATAAACTAGCTGAATTTGATAAAAACAATCTCGCGAGTTGAGGTTTCTTTTGTGATTCGTTAGGGAGCCAAAGAAACTTTTCACAAAGTACTTATGGAAAAAGGATTATAATTATAAGTTTAATCAGAGATACTTCTTCGATACTTATATTATGACTTTAACTAAAAAGAATTATCCAACTTTTTCAAGAAACTAGCCAATTTGAGATCAATCAGTTCAACAAATATAATCACTTAATAAAAAATAAATTATTTGTATCGTTAAATTAAGTTTTATTAAAATAAAGGATGTTCAGTTCAATTTCAACATCGATTTATTTGAAGATTACTGATATAGGTTTAAGAAAACAGATCCTGATACGATTTTTTTTTTTTAGAATTGCATGAAATTTATAAAGAAATACAAAAAATAGTTATAAGTTTGACTAAGTGATTTATATTTACAGATTATTTAATGTGTAATACGAATAGCTTAATTCTTTCTGTACATGATTTAACAAATTTGATTAGATAAATACGTAAGTAGCTTTTTAACATAAATATTAAGGGACCTGAGTGATTAGTTAACCAAATAGGTTAAATTATAAACCATGAAAACATTCCTTTTCGTCAACGCCGGAAAAGGCTTTGTTTTTAAAGATCAGTTTGAATAAAAAACTGATTAAAATTTAGCGTTTTTCGATTGCTTTTTGATACATATGACCACCACCCTTCCCGTCTATGTTAAAATAATTTTCTTAGCTACAGTAACAAAATGTCCACATTATTATATGTTCACTTCTTAGCACTATCTAGCAATATTTTACCAAGGCCTTGATCTGGCTGCATATTTCTTAAAACTATTGTATGCATGTGGTCCAAAATTTGCCCACTAAATGAAATGATCCAAAGATTCAAAATGTCATTTCTTTTCTAAATTTAGAGTTCGGATATTAGTCGAAAACGTCCGATGAATAAAATGATTCCGAAAATATATTCAGTCAGTCATTTCTTCTGTTCACTGTTTGGCTCTTGGTTGAAAGAGTCCGATAAAAGGGAAAACGGATCATTCATTAACTAAATCGTGATTGGTTGAACAAATCCAATGAACGATTATTCTTTTGTAGGTTCGATCTTCAAATTGACTCGTTCTAAAATACCTTTCGTTCACGACCGTTACATTCCTATTTGCCACTACTATTGATTACTAAAACTTCTGGCGTCATTTTTGGGGAATTTAGGGAGGAAAGGAAATCATTATACAAAAAATGCAAATTTTGCAGGAAAACGTACAATCCTACCAATCACCCCTACAGCGTGCCCTAAATCCGTTCACTGTACGGCCAGACCGTATAAGTTAGCAGCTTGGCAGCACTGGTGTAACATACACCATTTCCTACTCTAAATTTTTGTTATTTTTTTTTCTTAATTTTTATTTGCAGCAAATAAATACATCGTCCCTCATAGTTTCAGAATTGTATAGTGTGAAAATTTTCATAAGCTATATTTTAACAAAAAAGAAACAGAGAAAATACTCTCTTAAAACATACAATGGTAATAATTATACTAATAACTAGAAGGAAAAAATCGTAACAAACGGGAATTTTTAATTCATAAAATTCATGATTGGTTTCCTTAAAAATAAAATGTACACAGCCACGAGGCACACGCACAAAAAACACCTCCATGTACATCTTCATTATATTACATATATATACATATATATGTACACATATAAACACACACATATATATATATATATATACACACATATATAAATAGTAGTAATTATAATCTAACAAAAAATATCAAATAAAGAATTTTATTCGTGATATTACAATAATTTAAAATTTTATTATTTTGTTCGATTATTACAATAGCAAAGACAAAAGTGATTAGTCAAATGGTTTTTATTTACTTATTTTTTTTTTATTTATGTAAGCCTAAAAGTTTTCTTATGAATAGATATTCATTCAAACAGGCATGTGCTTTTTAATGTATAATCTAATAATGGCCATATTTACTTTGTTTAACCCATTTTTTAAAATGGAATACGTTTTTTTGGTATTAAATATTGTAGAAATTAAAACACTACGTAGATAGGGCTCCTGCACTCAAACTTGCAAGTTACTGAGAGACGTTCTGATATTCAAATTTGTAATAAATTAGAAAACATTGAATAACTTTTTTTCCTAATATTTAAACATCTATGTATTTTTTAAATTAAAGCTGAATCTTATTCTATATTTTAATCTTCCGTCAAAACATGGAGAAAAAAAAAAATCCATTATATTTTTAAAAGTAAAACTGCCATATGATGAAAGGCAAGTAGCTAGAAAAGCAAATAAATAAATGTCCACAGTCCGTGCCTCTCTTATCAAGCTATAAATTTTAATAATATAGTGAAAGAAGACAAATATTTTTATTTTGGCAAGCGTCCAACAGATTAAATCAAGGCAGAATCCAATTTCTTTTTTAGAAAATTAGCTGTGGATTATTCGACAATTTTTGTTGTGTAATGCGCTTTGTCTGTTTTCCAAGAGAGAGAGAGAGAGAGAATAATAATACAATAAACGTTTATACTTTTAAGAAAGCTTCTTTTAACAGAAATACAAAGCATGTCAAAAGAATGAAAATAATTTTTGAATAGAAGCAAGCCAAAATTCAGTTTTAATGTTAACTACAGAGCACTATGAAGTAATATCCTTTACTCTCTAAATACAGCTTCAGTCCTTTTTTATTTTTCTTTAAATCCAAAGCGTCAGGTCTCAAATTCTGGTTACCGCGAAGCTTGTAGCATGGGTAAAATTTCCCTCCAGGCCAAAATGAAAGCTGTAATTTATAGCCATACATTGCTACACACCTTTAACCTCTCCACTCTCTCTCGTATGCTTGTTTCCTTTTTGATATTTTTCTTTTCTTTCTTTCTTTTTTTTTTCTTTTCCTTCCTCTTTTTTTTCCCCCAGCCGTCACGTTCTTTTTAGAGATAAGTTTTTGAAGCGTTCTAACAGAGAGAGTCTGGCTTGCGAAAGATGAAAATGGCGAGGAGGAATCAGGAACTTCAGAGAAAGACTTCAGCTACCATTCTCGTCACGTTTGTAATTACGAAATTCCTGTTAGATGCTTCAGAATTTTAAGAGTTAATCACTGCAAAAAAGTACATAAAAACTTCTAATTAAAGATATATATATGTAGTGTATTGATATCATAATCTTCAGCTATGTTTTATTAGAAAAATTTCGAATTATTTTAAGAACTGTAGACTTTTAGAATAGATGCGGTTACAGTTAAAAAAAAAAAAAATGCTTCTAATGAGATCTTAAAAAACATCGTTTTAAATAAAAACTACTTGAGAGAAAAAGTGACAATCTTATGCAAAGAATAATAGTAAAGAAGCAAAATGAGAGTAATAACATTTTTTTTTTCAGAGATATTAAACATGAGAAAAATTTAAAAATAAATTTTAACTTTATTTTTAATTTGTATTTTTATTATGTAATTTTCAATGTAACATAGGCGATTATTAGCTTAAAAATAAACCGATATTTACAAATAATTTTAATCTTCTAATTTTAACTAAGGATTGAACTAAATATTCTTGATATCTAACTTATTTTATCCTAACAATAATAACTGTAGATGATAAAAATTCAATGCAAAAAAAAAAAAAATTATTATTAAATTAACAAGAATTCTTATATATATCTAATTTTATATTGAAAAACTCAAATATTTTTGTCATAAAAATGAAACAATAGCATTCCATAAGCTCGAATAATTTAAAATAATGTGATATTTAGTTTTAAAAATTTTATTTATAATGAACTTAACTTACATTATTCGCACTGAACAAATTATTAATTGTTATATCGCACTAATGTCCCTTTTTTATGTTGTTAAAAACAAAAGTAATTGTTTTAATTAAAAAACTCCTTTATATTAAAAATATTACATTAAATTTTTAAACTTTATTCAAAACTTATTTTATTTACTCATTTAATACTAACTCAATTCCCATTATTTTTTAGTGTTTAAAAATATAAACTTCTTTTACTTCAAAAATAGTAGGGCCTTTTAACTAAATCGGAATGAAAAATAATCTTGTCGTTATGTGGTGGTGAAAAAAGAAAGCGCCTGTCTCAAACAAAAAGAGCTCTCTGTACACCCACCCAAAGATCAGGTCTTCTTTTGAAACTTGACGAATTGCTCGTTCTATTTGTGGCAGGTTAAAAGAAAAAAATTCTTCTCTCGCCTAACTTTGCTCAGGTTAAAAATTTCATTTTGTAAACAGAGATTTAAAGGAAAAAAAGTATACATTTCTCAAACTATTTATCATTAAATTCTGCACTTACTCAACCCAATGTATTTTAGAGCCAACATATATGTTTACCAAAAAACTTACAAGCAATATATTTCAGGTGGAAAATTATAATTTATACCAATATTCAGTCTAAGGCAAATACACTCTACGCATCCTTGCCTTTAAGTGTAAATAAATAAAACAATTCACAAAGTAAGAGAGAAAGTTCTGTAACAATTTTTTTTGCTTTCTGCATTTAAACTAAATGGATTAATAATTTTATTTAGTTTAAATTAATTAAATATTGAAATGAAATTTATTTATTTATTAATTTTTTTAAATAAAAGAAGTTGAATAATAATAATTTTTTTATTTTACTCATTAAATTACTGTCGTTTTGTTTATATATATATTAATGATCTATATCATTGAATAAATATCTGAAATCATATATTCTATGGATTTTCTTCTACATCTTTGATCTCAATTAAAAAATCTGAATGAAAAAAACTGGTACGTTATTTATAAATATTTTTTGTGTCAAAAGAATAATAGTAAAAATAAAGCATATTCAAAGAATTTGCAAAAGTTATCTGAACCTAAGTATCATAAAACGACAACCTAACTTTTTTTATACATATGTTTGTAGTCCAATGAGAATAAATAAAACAATTTATTAGTTGGAAAGAAAAATTAGCTTTCGCTAGAAATGTTGAAGTCATTTCGAATTCAAATTATCAAAATTTGGAATTTTACGATAAGAAATTCTAATAATAATAATAATAAAGTAAACTAAATTAATCCTGAAACACCATTTCGCATTAATTTAAAAAAATTGCTTCAGTCAAAATAACAGAAACAATGTAGTCGATGAAATACAACATGGAAACGCTTTAAAAAATCTATAAGAGAATGCTCTTTTGGAAAAGGTCATGGACGTTCATTAGAAGCACCATTGGAATGAAATACTGTACGATACACCAGTTTCATTTCATCCACTTCAGCGTTCCTCATCCTCCCCTTGCAGCGCCATTGCTATTACGAGGAAGAGGGGGTTGAAAAGGGGAAAGGAAAAGGAAAGAAAATAAAGCTTGGAATAGCCTGTGACCAATCAGAGGCCAAGATTTCAGATTTAAGCATTTTGATTGGTGGAAGCAATATTGTTGTGGTTCTCCAAAGCTTTCCAAGTGAAATCGGTTATATTGGTGGGTGCTGCCATCTAGTGACTACTTGATTAAGCTCTAATGACCCACTTGTGAGTAAGAAATTACAGATATGAATACAACTACTTGAATCATTGATAGGGGAAAAATTTTAATCTTTGTTCTTCTAATGCTTAGAACGATTCGTACATTTGCCAAATCTGGAAAAAAAAAAATTTCCAACAAAATGCTGTTATTTTTCTATTGATTTTTGATAAGAAAATTATGTTAAAAATATAACTATATGTTAAGAAAATTCAGAAAAAACCCACATTTTTTTAAGTCACTAAATTTCCAACGATTTTCTAAATTCAAATTTTTATTAAAAATACTGAAGCAATAGTTAACTAATAAAAAAAAAAACTAAATGATAGATTGAGTTAATTACAAAAGAAAAAAATAAGGATATCTTTAATGGGTCAAGTACTAGATTACAGTAAAAATTTTAACAATTAAAAGACAGACAAAAATAGATGTTAAGGTAATTCTAAATCAATAGTTTAACTGGAGCTAGTAAAAAAATATGTTTAGTATGTATGTAAAATATGTATGTTAGAGGACCTCCTTCCCAGTTTTAAGTCATTTTATAATAAGTAAATTGAGGTAATGTTAACAAATTAAATCAATAAAATACTTATATTAGAATGATTTAAAATTTTTTTATCTTCTTTTGGAAAAAGCTATTAAAGAATTGATAAATTAAGCTCTATAACAAGAAGGGAAATTATTTTTTATATATAACTATTGTATTTTACTAAATATTCATAACTTATAAGTTACATTGCAGAGACAGGGGACAACAATGGCACAATAACAAGGAAAGAAAGTAAGTATCATGAAAACAATTATATGAAAAAAAGTTTAACAAAAGATGTTCAGAAAATTTTGTACTTAAGAGTGAACAAATTAAATCCTTATCAAGTTATTAGATCAAGATTTATCAATCCCACAAAGATAGCATCATCATTCAGTTCATAAAATTCTAAACAAATAGCACATTTAACCAATATACAACCTTTCGAGAATTGTAGCAAATTCATAAAATCTAAAATTAAAAATTTTATATAAAAAGAATAATGACAATATTTCTTTATTTTCACATAATTTCAAAACGAAGCAAGTTTTTTTATTCTATTTTATGGCAAAAATTATTTTGGGTAATTAATTAATTTCTCTAACTCCCAAAATTTAAAATAATAATAATTTTTAAAATATGAATAAAAGAACAGGTTAAATTCATATTTAAAAAGTAAAATAACATACAATTTAAAATATGTTAATTTATTATTGTTTCTTATTAGATAAGCAAACATGGAAAAATAAAAGTCTAGACTTTTATTTTCCATATTTACTTATCTATCTAACTATCCATGTTTGCTTATCTCATCTCTTCTAGACAAAATTAATGTTATGCAGCTGATTTTTTTATGGTCTATATACAAAATTGTCTGAGATAAAATCTTGCAGAAAATATACAGATGTTGTATTGCATCATTAAAATAGAACTACCGTTAGCAGATTTTCTAAATCAGAATTTTGTGTTTACCAGTTTCTTTATATAGACTTAAAAAAGATGCATTATTAAGATGTTATATTAAAAAAGACACATTTAATATAAACTATTCATTACAGAGTTAAAAAAAAAAAAAAAAACGATTTGTTTCTAAAAAGAAATAAATTTAAGCAACATTATAAAAAAATCCCATAATTGAAAATCTTCAGTAAGTAAAATAACTGAAATTAAATTTTCATTAAGATTTAAAAATGACAATATCAATTTGGATACAAAGAATATAATAACAATAAAAAAATAGGCAAATAGTAAAATAATTTGTATTTTACGTTAGTTTTTTGTGTATGAAAAAAATTAAGGTTACAAAGTGGAAAAAAATGACAATTTGAATATAACTGAAAGCAAATCAGGGTTGACTATGGTTACCACCGAAATTTTCTAAACTACATATCAAATTTTTAGAAATTGTACATGAAACAAATTAGAACCTTCCCAGATAAGTTCCAACACAAAATTTGGAGAAAAAAAAAAGTACCATATAGTCTGCTTAATGAATTTTATCACAAAAATCATATTTTTTTTTCAGTCTATTTATTTCAAAAAAAATAAAGAAGTAAACAATATTGGAAAAGATGGATATATTTCCAAAATATGAAATTTACAGTTCACAATCCTCTCTGAAATAAGCAAAAAAAAGAAAAGGGTACTTTTTAACTGATACAATGGCAATATATAAAATATCGCATTTCAACCATTTTAAATTTAATACTTGTAACGTATAATTATTTAAAATACAGAAAATAGGTAAAAATTATGGAAGAAAATACTCTACCTGGAAATTCTTTTAAGACAAGGTAATTTTTCATATTGTTGAGAAAAAATTAGTACTGTGAGTGAAAAATAAAATTAAAAATGTTGCACATGAAGAATTTATAACCCTTAATCATTCAAATGAGTAACTTTTCTTGATGCTGGTACAAAAAAAGAATCAATAAAACACAAGTTTGTGATGTCTTAAAGTGATTATTACTGGTGTCATTTGCTGAATGTAATGATCAAGGCAAACTATTTATGTAATATAGTTTTTATGAACAATGAGTTTATAACAGTAAACTTCCATAGATATTTTTAAGTAACAATAATAGTTATAATATGTTACTTTGTAGTTCTTTTTATTTTCATATTGATGAATTATTAAAAGTTACAATAGTAAAGAAAGTGCAGTTTTAATTCATATATAAATAAAAATATTCATATTAGAAAAGTTTTTTTATCTATTATCATTTTGAAATATAATAGCAAATAAATATTATTAAAAAAGGACTACACTAATAGTACAAAGGAAACACAATTTTAATGTTTTAAGTAAATATTTTAAATTATAAATGAATGTTTAGATGAAATGAAGTGTAAAATCAAACCAAAGAAAAAAAATAATCAGATAAAATTTTCAGAACTTTATCTAGTTTTGAACAATACATTATTGCTCATATAATAAGTCAAAAAATTCTTTATATAAATTACAATATAACCAAACTTAAAACAGTGATATTTTGCCACAAACCAGTGTTTGATAAGCATAAAAGAGTATCTTTGTTTAAAGGGATATGGTATATCATTATTTCTTTTTAAAAGTTTCCATGGAAAAATAATTTTAAAACATAATGAAAGTACAAAATGAGGCATTTAAAATAATCATCTATTTTCTTAATAAATATATATACATATATATTTTATAAGACAATATTATGTTTTAAATATTCATAATCAACTTTAAATAGATTTTTTATATTTAACAGAAGTACACACTAATACTGGGCTTTAATGCAGTCATTTAAATACTGAATTGATTTACAAATAGGATTAATGTATCAGATAAATGACATATTCAAGTTCATTTCAAACATTATTTTAAGACACATAAATGGAATGTAAAGTAAATAATGGATTAAAAAAAAAAAAAAAAAAGAAATTAACATATATCATTAAATAATATTTTTCCATCAAACTATACAATATTATAAAAAATATGGTGAGAAATAAAGATTTAGATATGAATATAAATTAAGATACAACATATAACTTACAAAGAACAATTAAAAAAAGATTTTTGATTAATGGAAAAACTATATTTTAATTTTAAAGATGTAACTGATTCAAAATTTTTTTGGATGCTTATAAATATGTATCATTACAATTGTTTAAATTTACAGACATAAATTTTTTAAAAATGATTACAAAAATGAATTACTAACATGTTATTCATAAGAAAAGGAACACAGAATTATTTCAACATTTTTCATGCAATGGAGATAAAAACACGAACTTTTATTAACAAAAATTACATTAAATAAATAGCTAAATAAAAAAATAAGAGCTTGACAATGATATACAATATAAAACAAATATACAAAGATATGAACAGAATATTTTTTTGAAAATAAGTATTTACTAGAGCAGATTAATGGAACTGTACACATAAATTTACAAAATTATATAAACAAATTCATAAAAAAAATCTGTATCATTAAATAATAATCTCTGACTTTAAATTACATTTTAAAACACTAACATTATCAACATTTTTGGTATATATGAGCATGTTTTTCAAAACTTTTCTAAGCAAAATATACTTCAAGTTTTAAAATGAGATTAATTTTCCATGAAATGGAAATGGCCTTTAAAAAACAAGCTGGCAAAAGCTTGACATTGTAACCACTCACACTCTATAAAAGAACATTCAACATTCAATAGAAGAGGTAAAATTTTTTATAATTATTAAGTTGAAAAGGGAAAGAGTTATACAAAAGTAGAAATATAGGTAACTTTCATAATAATCATTAATTTCATAATTAAAATAGCTCATTCAGCAAAACATTGGCAAGCACTCAGTTCATATCAGTATATTCTTTAAAAAATTTGGGTTTTTTTACAACAAATGGAAATACAGATTTCAAACCATTTGTTTTCAAATTTATATTTCCATAATAGCAAAAAGTTATTCAATTTTAAATGTGTGCCATTTGATTGGAATAAAATAATGACACTACTTTTAAATAAAACAATAAAAAAATTTTGAATCAGGAAAGTAATAAAAGTATTTTAATATTTATTTCCTTTTATATACATTTCCTTGAACCTAAGCAATTATATGTTGAACAATAAACTTTTTCTCTAATGCCTTAAAAAAAAAAAAAAAAAAAAAAAATTTTAGAGCAAAATAAAGATGAAGATTTTAGATTTTTTTTAAAGCTGCCCTCAATGGCACAATCAACAGTTTATTGTATATCAACATTTCATTATTTCTATTTATATATATTTTTTACAAAACAATAACACATCCTCTTAAAAAGTTGCTTAATTCTTTGCATCAACATGTTTTTAAGTAAATGGTATATTCAATTAAAATTTTCCAACACTAAAGAGATTGTACACATAAAAAAGTTAATTCAAACACTTTGTTTCAAAATAGAATAGTACTTTGCTTTGGATGGCGGCAATGCACAATCTCCAGTGGTATTTATAGAGAAAGAATATTAAGAAGTTTAAAATAGGGAGTTAAGTAAGTATGGGAGATCTCAGTATAAGTTCAGTGCCAAGAAATAATTATATACTCATGATTTTTAATATATAAAAAAAAAAAACAGCTTACTTATTTGCAAAATAAAATTTTACTTCATTATCATTGAATATACATAAATTTACTTGTCTAAATTAGTTCAAATTTTACATAGAAAATTTAGTTAAAAATAAATAAAATAAAAAAGAGAAAATATTTTTCATATTCCATATTATATCTTGGTATGAAATTAAATAATTTACATACCACAGTAAACTTTATTCCGGTGAATGCAAAACCTTTACAATGACATTTTAAAAATATAAATTAAAAAAAAAAAAAAAAAAAAAAAAAAAAAAACATTAGGATAATATCAAAAACATTTTTATTTTATAAACTAAAAGAAACTATATTTTGCAATAACTATAAATTAAGAATAATGGAAAATATTGTGAATTGCAATGCTATTGACAAAAACTTATTGCTTCCTTTTGTATTGATTTCGGGGATAACTTGAATATTAAAACTTTTTCAAAGTGTAAAGTGTTCAAAGTGTTACCCGTGCAATCCTTATGTACAGAAAATTCAGTTGAGTACATCTTTCAGAAACTTGAAACTTTCCTATTGTAATTATTGTAGGCATAATCAATTATTAATAAACATTTTTTTTATGAGAGGCATTTATTTCATTAACATATCTCAACTCCCAGGATTAAACTCCTTTAAAAAAGAAAATATATGTATATTTTTTATCTCTTTCAAAACTTTATACATTCGTAGGCACACTTTGTAAAGAAAAACAACATTAGAACATTATAGGTTTTTTTTCCGTCATGTCTTTCACATATTGGGTGAAACGCTTTAGGAACTTTGGATATTCTCGCTTATATACAGCTCTCAAAACAGACGCTGGAGCCCAACCGCCAGGATTTACTAAAAAAAAAGTTAATAATTACAATTAGTTAATATTTTCAATTCTACAACTTCATTTAAATATAAATCCTAAAATGAGAATCTTTTAAAAATTTATGTTCAATTAAAGATTAATAACTTTCAAGTTTATTTAGGTAATATGACTTAAAAGAATATATATTGGACTTCTATATATAATAGTTACTGACTGCAATATAACAGTTTATATAATTAAGATTGAATTTAATGTCATATCTCAAATGGAATAATATAATCTCAAAGATAATGCCATTAATCTTTTCAAAAGATATGGATCAACTACTGTTGTCACAAAACATATTTTACTCTTTTAAGAGTACAAATGGAAATAATTTATTTTACAGTAAAATAAAAAATAATAATACATCAATAAGTATTATCCAAAGTAAATTATAAGCAGAAATATTACTTAAAAATACTTCAAATAAATTATCTAATATTGGCTAGCAATTATTTAAATGCAATGCAATACAGTTTAATATCACATTTATATTAATTATCAAAGATTTCTGTGCAAAATATTAACATTGAACAATTGATTGATTGATAACATTGAACAATAAATCTATTATTGTAATTTAACTGCATTATGCAAATTATGTTTTGTTATTCAGTAATTTTGAATGCTAACAAGTTAACAATAATACTCACTGCTGGAACAATATGTAATTCGACAAGTGAGATTTTCCCTGCTAATTTCTTTATTTTCAGTAGGAGGATCCACAAATGTCTGGCATACTAAGCATACTGTCATTACTAATCTCACACATTTGCCAACCTATAAAAAAAAAAAATAGAATATTTAACTTATATTAGCCAATAAAAACTAAAACAGAAATTTTTGAAAAGTATTATTAGTGATAGTAATTACATAGCAATCATCTTATCCAAATAAAAATTGGTAGATTAATTTTTTTAGACAAACTGAGTTATACGTTATAACAATATTTTATAAGGGATTTAAATATATATATATTTCCTATTTTACAATTTTTTTCTTTAGTTTTAATATTATATTTACTGAAAGGTAAAATGTAAACTGAGTATCATTCAAAATAAGATACAATAGGAAGAAAATTAATTCAGAAAATATGGCAACTGCCAAAATAAGTTAATAAACAATTTAGTTCTAAGAATTTTAATACATGCCAAAAGCATTGCATTAAAAAAAAAAGTTACATGAATCAATCCATATTATTCCATATGAAAATGATTGGGATACAATTTTTACATAAAATCTTGTTTTCTACTAAAAATTATTATAAATTACTCTCATCATTACCTTTACATGGAAACAAAATTATGCTTAAATAAATTTAGATTAATCATAGATATTAAAATATAACCTACAAATTAAAAATAATGCACACAACAATGTTTAAAAATGTAGTAACCTTTTGTTATATTCAGGTTTATTATATCATAGGTTTTAATGTTTAGCACAGTTCTTTTTAAGTAATTTAAAATTACATAAATAAGATTTTAATTTTCTTTTTAAATTTTAACATAAGAAATAATCCCTAACTCTGTAATAAAAATTATATGATTTACTTTCAAATTCCTTTTCATAACTCACTATTGTTGTTAAAAATTTAATTAAAATTAGAACCTAATGGGGTTATTGTAATACAATTTAAGATCCTAGTACTTTCTTTTAAATTTTTTATTTAATGGTGAAAAAATAAATTATTAATTTTTCATAAAAACAAATTTTTTAATAAAAATGCTAACAATTTTTTGCATAATTTTTTTCCTTTAAATAATTTGAATTTAAAACAGAACAGTTTTGTAATTTTCATATAATTATTTTTTTCACATAATAATAACTTGAACTTTTTAACTTTGCAAAGACATAAAAAAAAAAAAAATTTATTATGTAAAACACATAATACATTTCTTTCAAATAATTTACGATAAAAATGCCTTAAAACAATAATAAAACATAGACAACAAATAAATTGAATAAATAATAGTTCTACAAAATCACTGAGAAAATAAGATTTAGAACTATTCTACAACATTCAATGACAATTGATTAATTCACTTTATTATTTTATCTGATCTGTTATGACTGAAATAAATAAAATGATCATTCTTAAACAAAATCTTTTGGTACTCTCAGTTTGCGTATGTACATATGCTAGATAAATTGAAAAAAAATTTCAAAATTGGATGAATATTCATTAAGAAATTACCCGATTAGGTTTTATGCTAATATAGCTACTTTTTAATGGCTAACATTTTTAGGTTTTTGCATTTACTGTTCACAGACATATGTTCTGACCAAATCATAGTTTAGGTGACAATGAAAAAGTGGAGATTTTGTTGTTGCCAAACGGAAGATAAGGTGCTTATGGTTGGCACAGAATGAAAATGAAACAGTCAATCAGATTTCTCCTTTTCCCTGTCGATATGCAGTCTTAGGTTTCAAGCTATAAATTAAAGGTGAGGAGTATTTGCTTTTACTTTCCCAGAATTGAGTAATTTAAGGGATAAGCTGTATTTAAACTAAAAATTTTATGCAAATTAATCTGGTAAGTGATTGTCCTTTAATATCCTTTTTGTTCCTTTAAAATGTTGCTCAAATCAAAAATAAATATGAAAGAAATTCTAATTGTACCTTTTTTAATTAAATAAAACTGTAATTTTAAGGTATTTATAACCATCACATGGTTATAACAGAACATATTGTTACAACAGTTTTAAAAGCTATAGCATTTAAATTTAAAGAAAATAAATGAGCTTCAATTTTATCTGGCGAGTAGTAAAAAATTACAAACAAATTATCCTTAAAAATTTTTAACTAAAAAAAAAAAAACTTAATTTTTTTTATTGCCACCAGTTGTTATTAACAAATGTTAGTCAAAGAATTACAAATGGAAAATAGCACCACAGTTCTTTTTGCATCTGACACCATTTTGATATTAGATTTTTGAACTAGTAATATCTAGCTATTTTTGAACTAGCAATCAATCTAATATGATTTTTATATCAGAATTCCGAATTCCATTGAAAAGTTTGCTGCCAATTTATTATTGATGATGTTTACTAATTTATTTCTTTCATATAAAAGAGTTAAAAAGTTTATTTTCTGAAGTTGACCAATGAGGATTATGTTAGTTAGTTATAATAAATAAATCTGTGCCAAAAGAATACACTTACCGGAGCAGATTCATGCTCAGTAGAATTATTACATACAATCCATATATCATGTGCATCTTTGTCTTCATCATTAGGTACTTGACGCATGTGAGACCAAAACAGAGCATCTCGCTGAGTAGCAGGCCACACTCTTTTGTGGATTTGGTGGAAGATTAAAGTATTGCTGGAAATTTCTTCTACCACTTTCATATTTTCAACAGTTGCTAAATAGAATAAAAATGCAATATAAAAAAGATTATACTAAACAGAAACCATAGAAACTTTATCAAGTAAAATTGTTATTTATGCAAACAAAAACTTTGCTTTGACATAATAAACCTAATTAAATAATTTAAATGCAAAATTTTTTAAGAAATGTTTATATGCAGAATAATTTTTTTTAAAAGCATTTTAACCTATTAAGAGTTTATTTCATTTCTGCTGAATTTTCATAAATTAAGCATTTATTTAACTTCAAAATGTTAAATTTATATTAGTGTTACTCATAAGAAATACATAAAATAAACCAATACAAAAATTGTGTATTTTAGTTGGAAAAAATAAACTTCAATCTCAATTGAAATAAATACTTTTAATCATTAGATTTCTTCAAATTTCCTTATTTTTTTCTATTGTTCTACAATGCCTATTATTTAAATTAATATTAGTTAATCAAGTTGTAATTAATCTTTCTTGTCATTTTAGTAATTTTTTAAATCAATTTTTATCAAGAAACTATTAGAAAAAAAAAGTCTATAGTACATTTTGAAATAATGGATTTGGTTTGTATTCACTTAATTATAGGATTCCAAAACATTTACAATTAATTTTATTATTTAGTGCTTATTCATGGATGCAATTGCCAGAAAATAATTTAAAAGAAAATTTACAAATGTGTATATACATATTTATATACATACATTTTCACATTATATATTTATAAAATTAATGTTATAACAAAAAATTAATGAATTAAAAGAATTTAATTTAAAAATTTTTATACTCAGAATTTTTTTATTTGCACAAAACTATTTAATAAGCATCGAAAGAGTCATGTAAAGAATATATAAATGAAATATTTTAAATTACCTTCCCAATCAAATCGATATTCAGGGGAAAAAAAGTAATGGCACATTTCATGCCCCGTAACACCCTAAAAAATTGCAGTTCACATATTTAATGTAGTGCTAAATATTGCATAAAAAATTAATATAACAAGACTAGTAAACACAATTTTATGAATAGAAAATGGGAGTATTTTTATATGGATGATATTTATTTGTATAATATACATTTCATATTTTTAGCTCTATAAACATTGGAATATTGAAAATTTTATATGACAAATTTAAATTAAAAGATATATCAGTTACAAAATAAACAGAGAGAGACATGGGGAAAACTGTATAAAAAAGCAAAATTAGGAAGAAAAATTATTTGGTTTATTTTGAAAGATAGCAATAAATGAATACAATCTTACCTTAACAGTATGTACAGCTTTTAAAGGATCACATACAATACCACCTTCTTCTACTTCTCTACGATACATTCTCATTTCTCCATCCTCAGCAAAAAGTTGCCATCCGCCTTCCCCTACCCCCATTTTGCCATACTTTAATTGTTCCAAGGTAATATGATCAATCTAAAATACATGATAGTCTTGGACAAAATTCTGGATAATACAATAACAAAACATATAAATCTAGATATAAATGGATGAAGAACATTAAAGATTTCATCCTTTTAAAAATTTATAATTTTTGTAAAAAAATTACTTTTATTCTCCTATAATTTTATGTACAATTTAAACTGAAACCTGGTACATTAAAATTTTAAAAACTTGTTTTATCATGAAATGCTATGAGAAAAATATTCTTAAAAGCATGGGGGCATTTATAGAAATGTATAAATAATTTTCAACTCAATATAATCAATTTGTTAAATTTCTTGTTGGTTTTAATTTGTAAACTAGTAAAACATTTTTAAAATTTGAACCTAAAAGTAAGATTCTTAGAAAAATGACATAAAATGCAAAATATACATTATAATAAAAAGTCTCTTACAAATATTTTACCTTAAAAAAAAAAAAAAAAAAAGTGAAGCTAAAGCAGGCATGATTATGAATATTACTGAAATTTCCTGAAATGTAAAATTTTTAAAAACTGTGTGAAATAAATTATCTCCTCTATGTTACTGTAAAATTGCATTATAAAATTAAAAAGAAAGCATTATACTGCTCATTTATACTGTATTTAATATTGGCTAAAAAATCATATGAACTCTAAAGCCTATTTATTTTTAGTTGATAGAAAAGTAAACATTTTGGGATAGATAAACAAGATAAGATAGGTAGATAATAGATAAACTTCTACTAATTTTCTTTAAAAGATTGAATATGTAAAAGAAATCAAAATAAAGATGGATTTGAAATGTAAATTTCAAAGACTATTTAAAGTGTGTGTGTGTAAAAAAAAATAAGTGCAATTAAATTTAAACAGGTGAAGAAATTTCTTTTGAAAGATTAAAATTCCTTTATTTCAAACTAGAATACACAATTTATGGATGCATTTTTTTATTAGCTTATTTTTCATTCTCAAATTGATCTATAACATCAATAAAAAATTCTTTTAACTTTTTCAAATAAAACATGCCAATATTAAAAAAATCATTTGATCATATTTGCAGTTCATAATTTTTTTCCTTTCTGTTATGAAAAAAAGTAAACAGATATAAGACATATTGCTTTTAATATAGTCCTATATTAACTTGATCTGCATTAATAATACATTGATAATTTCTTGCTGAAAGTCATTGATCATTTGATGTTTATTAAAATTCTTTTATTTCATACAGGAATGCAATATTTATGGATAAAAAAAAAAATTCATGCATAAAATCCTATAAAAAAAAATTCTATAAAATAATTTTTTTTATTTCAAAAAATTTATCTTGTTTATGTGAAGTATTTTCTTATTGTTGTAGACAAACAATAATCCACTATCTTGTAAAATTAAGAAATCTAATTTCCATTTAGTCAGTTATTTACAAGTTTTCTTTTCCCCATAATAATAAAATAGAATATTTGAAAACTATATTTCAAATAAATTCTAAAGTAAAAGCATGTTTAATACCTCATATATTGCAGAAAGTTGTTTTTAAAATACATTATTTTATTTATTTAAAATAAAATAATAACAGAAAATTTGTTTCTGTACTCTTTGAATGTTATATGCAGTTTATAAAGTAAAATTTTAAGTATCTAATTATATTTATAAAACCATTTATTGATCAAAACTTAGAAGATTTTAATTCAACTTATTGCCATATTTTTAAAAGGCTAATTTTGTTTTTTATTTAAAAAAACAAAAAACAGACATTACTTGAAAAATGTAAAAATTATTTATTTATTATTTTTTTTTTTTTATGTTCTAATACTACTTTGATTTTTTTTTCTCCCTGTGATATAACGATTAATATCTAATATATAAAATTCTCGTGTCACAGTGCTTGTTGCCAAACTCCTCCGAAACGGCTTAACCGATTCTTATGAAAATTTTTGTGCATATTTGGTAGGTCTGCGAATCAGTCGTAATCTATTTTTAAACCCCTAAGTGATAAGGGTGGTCCACCCCCTAAATATTTTTAAAATTTCTTTTAGAAAACTATATAGTGTTTTTTTTTAAATTTTTTTTTTTTTAGTCATGATGTGTGCTTAAACAAAAAATTAGTCTTTAATCGGCTTCATTTTTTACTTTTATTTAATTAAATGGTCTTATATAAATCAACACGTGTTGTGAACTCGCGCAACAACGGCCATTGCTTTTACCTTTATATAATATGCGCAACGTTTTGTGGGAATAGTTTTAATTTAAAGGAGAAATATTTATGTGTTAAATAAATATACGTGTTTTATCATTGTCAAAGGTAAGTCAAATAATAAGAGAACAAATACTGTTATATTTGCACGTGTAGCGTGTGTTAATGTCTTAAGTTAATGTTTTGTTAAGTTATATTCTTTGCACGTGTAGCATTAAATTATATTTACACGTGTGTGGCGTGTGTTAAGCTAAATTGGCAACTTTATTAAAAATAAAGATGGCTGTTATTGAGTTTTTTAACTTACAGGTGTAATTGTGTTGTAATTTACTTTATTGTGGCAAATCTGGCATTCAGTAAAGTAAGTGTCATTTGCAATTAAAGCATAAACTTATAATGACAAACTATTTGGCGGTACTCTGTTACCCTTTCAGATGATTTCAGGCAAACACTTCCTGTCATTCTACGTTCAACGTACGCTGATGAGATCAACGCTTGCTTAAAAATCATCATCACTGTGGCGTAATGTTAAAAAATTACAACTAAAAGTAAAATGCGCGTTCAAATGCTTCAAGATCCATCCGCTGAAACATTCTCAAAACAACTGTTAGATATTGGCGATGGAAAAATTGCTGTACATGAAAATACTGGATGCATAAAATTTCCGACAGATTTCTGCACAATCATCGACTCGCAAAATAATCTCATCGAACACATATTTCCGATGTATGCACACAATTAAAAAATCTTGATTGGTTGGCAGAAAGAGCAATTTTGGCAGCAAAAAATGTGGACGTCAATGGTTTAAATTCAAGATACAACAGTTGTTGCCAGGGACTTGGTGTCATATAAATCTATTGATACAGTTTGCGATGCCAATGAAACTGTAAATTATCCAATTGAGTTTTTGGATTCATTGGATTTGCCAGGCATGCCACTGCATCATTTACAATTAAGGTTGGATCTCGGTTATTTTGATTCGTAATTTGAACCCACCATGGCTGTGCAATGGAACATGATTAGTCATTAAAAATTAATGAAAAGCTTTATCGAAGACAGCATTTTGAATGGCAAGTACCGAGGCGAAAATATATTGCTGCCCGAATCCTTATGATTCCCACAGATGTGACAATTGAATTCAAAAAACGTATTCAATTTCCAATTAGATTGGCATTCGCACTGACAATCAATAAGTCGCAAGGCCAAACGATGTTTGTTTGTGGCTTAGATTTGGACACACGTTTTCCAACGGACAACTATAATGCGTGGCATGTTTGCATGTGGGTAAACCATCCAGTTTGTTTGTGTTGGCTAAAAACGGACTAACCAAAAATATCGTACACTCCATTGCACTTCGAGATTGATGTTGATTATTTTTTAATTGCCATAATTAGTAGTAAATATGTAAATAACTATTTTTGATGCATATACAGCCATTATATAATGTAATTTAAAATATATTTATTAATTTTAATAAAATATAAAGGATGAAATAAATAAATGGTTAGTGTATTATCATTTTATACGCTGTCATTGTCTGCAACTTTCCATTTCTCTTCAATCATAGCCACATTTCCACACACTTATAGTAAGTTAGTTTTTTTTATTTAACTATAAAAAAATATTTTATAGAAATAATGTAAATGGCAAAACAACGTTTGCCAGGTCAACTAGTATATATATATATAGTTTTCTGTGCATTTAAAAATAAAAATCTTATTAGAAACAGAAATATTCCATAACATTCTGAGGTGGTCCCAATATTTTTGGCAATGACTGTATATCCCACAGACCAATATATAATTTTTTTTTCATATAACATATTTCTTAAGAATGACTAACTTAAAAATTGAAAATAAAAACAACAAAAAATTATATTTATGATTAAAATATTTTCCAGTTGTAGATGCATAGATATCAACTTTTTTCTTTTAACAAAATCTCTCATTTTTTTAGCAAATGTGAAATAAAATTTTACATAGGCTGAACTGCTTAAATTTTGTTTTAATTTAAGGCTGAAACATTTTTAAAATAAAAAATCACACTATTACTTCTCTGAAGAAATAAATTTCTCAATAGGACATTTTTTAGAAAACAATTTCCAGAAGATTCTCAGTTTGAAACATTGGCTGAAAAAACACTTAACATGTTTTATAATAAATGAATAGCAATAATGTTTCATTAAGTTTTTTTTTTTTATTTTTAACACAAAGTTTAAATAGTTTTAATTGAACATCCTGAAAATTTTCAGGAAACTAAAATATAATGGTTACATAAAACCAACTTTCTAATTATTTATTAGTATATTAATAATAATAAAAATTTTTTGAATAACACCTTCCATAAAGCCACAAATATAAGAAAGCATCTATAAGCGTGCATCATAATTAAAATTTTTAATCTGCTTAAATGATACAATTATTATTTAATTTTTGTTTATTTTCTAGAAGTTTTTTTATTTTATAAATAACATTTTTCTATTTAATTTTAGCATAGAAGTTTACGATAAGCTAAGAAGGAGTAAGAATACTATCATGCAGCCTTTTTCACAGAATCTACAGTATTACAACTGACTACAACTTTAGCTGTATGGCACATTTGCAATCTGAATAAAAATTAAACCCCCTTGAGAAAACCAGTTGTTTTTACACAGGGTTGTGAATTATTTAATATATGATCAAAAGTCAATACTAGACCAAGGGATTATTCTTTTTCCCATACAAATTGATAAATGGAAACTATGCATTTAGATTTATTTCTAAACATCTTTACCCCTGAGTGTTCAAAAACTTTTTAGTGCAGGGATGGTTTTTTTTTATTATTTCTTTATATATTTTATTTTGAATGATGTGCATTGAGTCTAGAGAAATATATTAATTTTAGTTTCCCATTAAATAAATGCAAAGTTAAAAAGAAATGAAAGTGTAATAGCTTTAATGTCTTATTTTTTATGCATTTAAAAATGCAAAATTCATTCATCAGTAATGGGCACGTTTAAAATATTTTTAATACTCATTTGTACATAAACTGATAAATTTTAGTGAAAAGCAATATTCATCCCTTCAGGGGATAACTGAATAATTAATCAAGATGCTCTTCACTTTTAAATACAGATTTTTGACAGTCATAAAACTAACCATAAAATAGTTATAAAATCAAAAATAAAAAGGACCATATTTAGCATATTTTGAATTTTGTTCTATAAATCTCTACAATGTTTTCTATAAGTATATGTAAATATGCTTAATATTTTTAGGATTTTATGTTCATTCATCAAAGTAACTATTTTTTCAATAAGATAACATACTTTTAAAACTGTTTGACTTGCTTTTAATAAAAAATTGTTAAATTAAGCCCAATTTACAGCTGACAGAAAAGTTTATTTTTATTTATTAAAAGTTTTAATTTTGAAAATACTGGGGTTTTTTTTTTTGTTTTTGTTTTTTCACTCCTCTCGAAACATAAATTAAAAAAAAAAAAAGTTTTTTTTACAAAAATGACAAACAATTATGAATTTTGATCCTGATTAATTTTTTATTTTAACATAAAAAAAAGCATAAGCGACAGCACACACACACGCTAAAAATCAACCCCTGTGGCCATAAAGAGTGTTGAGAAGCAACTAATGGCGACATGGGACTCATATCTTCTAAATTATAACTTGACTTAGCCTCTGTAAAAACAAAATACTAATTAAAAAAATTAATTTAATGATCAGTTTTCTAATTGATAATATATGAAAAATAAAATAAATGTACAGATATTAATACTAAAATATTTAATAAAACATTTAAAGAATCATTTCAAGATTTACTGAAATCAAATTCAACAAAAAATTATAAATTCTCTCGTTTCATATACACAATACAAAATTAAAATACTAAACAACAAGCATAATCTTTTTAATTTATGAAAAAAATAATGAACATTACAATGAAAATGAAATTTATCATCATATAAAGTTTATTTTTAAAAGAAATTTCTTTCATGCAAAAAATGCCAATTACTGGAAATTACTTTTGAATGTGGAAAATAAATTTTTAATTGGACTCTTTTATCTTCAATTCAAAATTTTGAAATACTACAATATAAAATTATGCACTAGGATTTTCACATGTATTAAAGCAGATGTATCTTACTGAATGTAGTATTAAAAAATGCAAAAAGCTCTTCAAAGTCAGATAAGTCAAGAAATTTGTGGAAACAAGTAATACTATTGCACTATCTTATTTAAAAATTTGTAAGTATAGAAAAATGTTTACTCTTTTTTCTTATCTGACATTGTTATCTATCAACAGAAAAGGCGGATTTAAAAATTGCAATTTTTAAAAAACTACTAAACTTAAAGGAATGGGCAATTTTTCTTTTTAATACATTTTTAAATTATAATTATTCAATGAATATCATAGAAGGCTATATATATTTATAAGATTGCTTTTCTGGAGTACTTACACAGTAATAATTTTCTAATAACTTCTAGAGGACAAGAATTTTAAGTCATTACATTCAAGGAGGTAGGTATGATCAAAAGGGTAGCAGTTCTTTTTTAATTTGAAATGTCATGGTTAATCAAATGCAACATGAAAAATTCTAGTAATTAAATTTGTTTTCATATTCTTTTTTTAAAAAAAATTAAAATTTCAATTTGTAATCCTCCCTTTGTTTCCAATCTGATAAAAGTTTTAAAAATAAAAAAGATGAATTCATTCAAGAAATTAAAGAATAGAGGGTAAGAAATTTAAAAATAAATATTTTTCTAATATTGAAAAAAAAAATCATATAAATATATTATTTTTAATGCAAAAGATTGTAAGTAATCTGACATTAAAGAGCTGAAGCTTAGAAAAAGAAAAAAGTAACAAACAAAAATGCATTTAAATCTGTTCAATCAAAATTGGGAAATGGTCAATAAATAATTTACAAAATTTTTTCTACATAACACAATAAAATATATTAAAAATATAATGGGAATGTTTTTAGTAAAAAGTTCTTTTTCTAAATAATATAAGCAAGGAATAATAAAAATTAATATAATTCTCAGGTTTCTAGATGTCTTTCATTAAAGTTTTTATAATGATCAATTGCCATTGGTATTTTGGCATCATCAACAGTGATTGTCTATAATGATATGACCATATGAAATTAATTAATCAGTTTTTAAATTTTTATACCTCGAACAATTTTTCATGTTATATAAAATGTGTTTCTCCATGTTTTTAGAATATATTGCTAGATATCTTTAACTAGCATACAGACATTTTAATATTCTAAAAGAAATCTTTAAGGAATTATATAATATCTAGTAAAAAAAACAAGCTTTGGGATATTAAAACTGTCTTTTTACTGATTTCATGGAATATTTGTTTGTTTCAACTTCAATTCTTTACATTTTTATATTTGATAGTCTGTTGACATTGTAATGTTTCCTTTTATGTTATGTACATGTTTTTAAATAGATAACTTATTTGCACAATATCTGATTTTTGAAATTATTCTTCATAAATTTGTAATAGATAAGTCATAAATATTTATAACACATATACATTATTTTAATAAAAATAAATAAATAAACAAATTTCTAACATCAACTAAATAACAAAAATGATTTTTACATACAGGTTACATACTTAATAAGCATGAGACTAAATTATGATTTGCTAAATGAATAATGTATATTTATTAGTTTAAATATTTATGTTTAGAAATTCAAATCAACTTCTGAAATTGTTGTTGTTTTTTCAGCCGCTTATTTCAAGATTACTGGTTTTGTTACGCAAACACATTTACCAATGGGAGGGAGGGGGGGGGGTATGCAGTGTTTTTCTTCTATTTGTGTGCATGTGCACATTTTATAAAATTATTTTCAAAGTGACAAATGTTATTTCTTTACTTTTTCCTCTTCTATATTGTTCACTTTGTCTAAAGCAGCATCCACAGCATCAAAAAAATTCATCTTCATTAATCAACATAGAATGAGGGCCTTCTGAAATTATATAAGAATAATTAATTAACATTTGTAGGAACAAATCTGTAAGAGAATATAATAATTCTTTTCCACTCTAAAATTTAGTAATTTATTTTCAATAACATACAAAAGATATGATTAAATTAATCATAGATTAGTTTTCATTTTTTAGAACATATTTTCAGGTTATTCATTTTTTAATACACAAAATAATATTAAAAAAAAAAATAATAATAATAAAAATTTCTATTTTGTAGAAGTTATAAAAGACTCATTGTAATTTAGTGTTAACTAAATTAAGCTAAATATTCTGAGAATGCTTATAAAATGTGGCTTAATTCATAAAACATTACAACAGAAATACCTTTTTGAAGAAATCCAACAGCATAAATATTAAAAACAGAAATTCTATCCAGAAGGAATAAGTATTTCTAATTTAACTCAATTAATTTACAAAAGAAAATAATTCAGATTTAACTGTTATTATATGCACTTATTTTTAATAAAAATTTTGTTTAGCAGACAAATGCAAATTAATAAACGATAAAAATAGCATAATGCTACAATAATTATAATATCAAACTCTTCTGTGTTTTTAACAGTAAAATTTACAAGGATCTAATGAATTGTGAAACAAAAGGAAAAAATATAAGTATAGATTACAAGGAGAATTTACTTCATAATCAGGTCCACCCAAAACAATTGGCCTCATAGATTTAGCTAGATATGCATTAGCATAAAACGTCTTCTAGTTTTTCCTTTTTTTCTACCTCTAAACAAATAAAAATTTAAGATAATTTTCATTGGTTTTGGAAAATTTTAAAAGTGAAATAAATGAATTATATCTGCACATTATTTTAATTCTGGGTATATTTACAACCAAAAGTTTAACATAAAAAATTAGAAAGATATATTTTCTGTATCTCCTTTTCCAATTTTCTTCCCTTTGAGATAATAACTCAATACAATGAGATAGAGTATTCAAAATACCAGCTAGTTGTTGCTTTGAATGTAATGGCCTCACCCATAAAGTCTACTGCATGACCATATGTTGAGCTAATAATTCTTTTGTAACAAGTGTTGAATGCCCTATTGCTGAGAGAAATACCCATGTTAAATAAAAAAAAAAGAAGTTTAGAAATAAATTTTATATACTGTTCTATAACAAAAGCCTTTCAGTTAGCTTTTTAAAATTAAATGGCACAACTAATCAAAAAATAAAAGCAATAATTACCTTTAAATGTCGATGCACAGGAGATTCCCATTTTCACATATTCATTTGTTACAGATATAGCTCACCAGTACTTTCATCATAATCTTCATCAATATCATCCACTACAAATAAATATGTTTAAACTATAAACCAAAATGAATAATTCTAACATAAAAATTAAAAATGCAACTTGCTAACAAATATATTGGAGAAATATTCACAAGGAAGGTATTAGAATATATTAATTATTATTTACCATTTCAGAATATCATGAAGCTGAATTAAGAAATTTATCATCTAAAATGATGAGTTTATCTAAAAGGAAATAATTATAGCTCTGAGAAAGAAATGCACACAGGCAGTTTCTTGAAGTATATTAGATTATCACGATACGTAATATTTTCTCACATATGACTGAATCACAAATAAGAAAGATATCATTTCCTGCAACCATTAAAACAGTAATAGAAAAGTTCTCTGTAAGAAGTTGTTTCACAATGAATGAAGATAACTGTATGTCGAATCTAAGATAAAAAAATAAAAAAGCTTATTCACAAAAAATACAAAATAGATAAAATAAAGATTAAATGCTACACCTCGAAAGCTTTGAAACAACAATTATCACACTTATTAAAAGGGTTACATTCTGCTTTAAAAGCTCGGACAGAAAATAAAAATACAATAAACTTCCATTATTTCAGCAAATAATAAACTCTCAATTTCTTTTTTTAACTTTTAAAAGTATATTATTGAAAATTTAAACAACTTAAAAAAATATATATTGCAATTAAGAATAATAGATGTCAGATAAATAAAATGCTGTATCAGGATGAACAACTATATTAAGTTATATTCCATTTAAAAATTTTTAATATGACAAATTAAAAATATGATGCATCTTTTTTGTTTTAATGATTATATTGCTTTAATTTCTAAAAAAGCAATACGTAAC